>JACATO010001064.1:575000-608414 GCA_018389105.1 Nautilus pompilius
TAATTAGAGATTATTGGTACTGCATCAACTCACCTGTGGGGAGAACCAGCCCAGTTCTCCCCTGCTTCTTAAATAAATAGTTCTCATAGATTCATTTCGATGTCTTATTCGCGTGTCTATGATTATTCATAGTTCTGTACCAACAGAATAACGACCATAAAAGAATTGTTTAGCTCCATTTTTATGCTAAAATTTCATCCTTAATGCATTTTATTATTGATTGCAAACTTCTTTAGCGCTTCAGGATATCGTAATTAGATTTTTTTGTAGCTTTCATTACTTAGACAACGATGACGTCACTGCTGGCGAAAACCTTCTTCGTAATAGTTTCGAGTATCCGCTTCTGTCCGAATTAAAAGCGATTGTTATTAAAATGTTGTTCATTATAATACTACTACTACTACTACTACTACTACTACTACTATACTACTACTAATAATAATAATAATAATAATAATAATAATAATAATAATAATACTGTATCGGCAACCTTCAAACAACCCAGTTCAGACGTTTCTATTTCAATAAAAAAGTGAGTCCTGTGAAAGCTCTGTTCTAATGGATCCCATTCACGAACATATGGACAGGTGTCTTCTATTGGTAGGCGTGGCCAAGCGAGATTTAGCGATTAATATATATAAGCATAAATAATTCAAGGCAAATTTAGATTTGAAATAGCGTGAAGGCGCTCCACAGAACAGGTGAGAAGAACGCAAAACGGAAAGGTGTAATTTTTACACGAAATCCCACGGGCTGAGTGAGCGACGTTTTTCGTACAGGGGGAAGAAATAGCGTAAACTTTCTTCTTCTCCTCCACGTCAGTCGTGTCATTGATCGACTCAAGTAATTAAATGTTACTGAAGCTCTAAGCTTGTCGCTTTTGAAAGTCTTCTATTTCTTTATTTATCCTTCCATGACAAAGCACCTTTATCAATCACTGTATGATCAGAAAATAAATTAAAATGATGCTTTTAAGCTATATATATATTAGGTTGTTATAAACGTTTTGTCGGGTATTTTTTTTTACAGCAAAATGAGACTCCATATCATCGATGAACGTGAAGTTTATCAACCAGAGTCAGCTCCATTACAATCGGTACACTTCTGCCAACGAGGTACAAGCGCATCTATACCATTTTGAAAAAAGATAATCTGGATTTCTGGAGTTTATAAACTGTTGGAAGGCGGTTTAAATTGCTGCTGGGTTGGAGGAATCTGTCGAGGTGTTTGAGAAGGTGGTGGTCTGTGGGTCAAAGGCCTGGTGAATAGGATGGGTGAGGGAGGACTTGGTACCTCAACCTGTTCAGTTTCTGAAGAGTCAATTTTGCAACATGAGGACGAGCGTTGTCGTGGAGCAGGATTCGGCCTCTTAGATTCACCAGTGCCGGCTGTCGTTGGGAGAGTTTCTGATGAACAACGTTTAATTCACAACAGCACCTTTCAGCTGTGATGGTTACGCCAGGTTGCAAGACGTTATGGTGGATTACATCAGTTGCAGTCCACCAAACAGTGACCTTGACCTTCTTTGGGTGGAGGCTGGGCTTTGGAATGTGGTTATGCGCCTTGTCTCTGTCGAGCCACTGCGCTGATCGTTTGCGATTGTCGTAAAGGATCCATTTTTCATCAAACGTAATGATTTGGTCAAGAAATGGATCGTTTTTTTTTCTTATGACAAGCGGAGAGCAGATCTCCCATCGACTATTTTGTTATTGTTCATTCAGCTCGTGAGGCGCCCACCTGTCAAGGCTTTTCACCTTGCCGACTGCGTCAAGATGCCGGGAAACAGTTATAGTGCTTACGTCAAGTATTTCAGCAATTTCTCGCACTGTTTTTCATGGATCGGCTTCAAATGAGGCTTTCAGACGGTCGTCATCACAGCTGGAAGGACGTCCGCTATGTTCCTTATCTTAGAGGCTCGCATCTCCTGATCGAAACTTTGCAAACTATCGTTGTACTGTGCGCTCATTTGCTGTGTCCTCGCCCCATTCCTGCTTAATGTTAGGAGTCGCCTCACTCGCTTTGTGGCCCAGTTTGAACTCGTGAAGCAAATTGCCATGAAAACCGTTTCTATCCGTGCTTCACTCAGAACCCTGAAACGAATATCCATTTTATGATTTTTAAAATGGTAGGTTTTGTATAATGTGTGCCAAAGCACAGGCTATAAAATGATATATAACTTATCTACGTACACCTTCACAAACATACAAAAAATGAACCCCAAATTGACATAATATAAAAACCGACAAAACGTTTGTAACGACCTAAAATATACAGTGCATGTTGGGTGTATGCTGCTGCTCTTTGTGTGTGTACGACCACTAAGGTGCCTCATTATCACGATTTAGTGGAAACTTGTACCGAGACTGGGAAGTCCGGTGATTCAGGACGGATTCTGTCTGCTTTAGGATTACTGTACAGCAGATATTTAGTCTTTACAAACCAGCATCTGTTTCCTCTGAAGCATTTTATGGATGAAAAAGTTAATGTTTTTGCTTCTGTTTTCTTTACTTTTATGATGTACAGTTAATAAACTATGCGAAGATGTAGCAGTTTGTACAGGTACTCAGAATCCTTCTGAAAAAATGCATCTTCTAGATATAGTGCCCTCATTTTATTCAAACCATGATTTATCGTTGTTATAATGAAGTTGTAGACCTTATAAGAGAAATTCTTTGTGTTATTTCTGAACGAGAGACGCAGTCATCAAAGTTAAAAAAAACAAACTTTAGTGTGGATTTTCTGTAACTAACAGCATTTACAACTTTGTTACTTGCAGGTAATGAATTCCTCATGAGGCCAATTCCGTTGTTTTGCTTTTTATTTAGTCTAAAGATTTTCCTTACTTTGCAGATCTGTTACAGGAACAATTCTTTTAAAATACGGTTACTTCTGTTTAACGACGATCGTGTAGAGTTCGTGTTGACTTCAGAAATCAACAGTAGAAAGTCTTGTGACCAATTTAAATGGTACTTAGAGAAAAATTGGTCAACGTCTCCATAATGAACAAAACAAGAACAAAAGCACTGCACTCTACTGAACCGACAATTACTAATTTACTTTATCTTAGAGAGAAATTCGAAATGTAAATAAATAAAATGTACAGTATAAAAAGGATTTATCTCTATGCTTTTACCGGTAGGCTAAAGTTAAACATGACCAGTCTAGTAGATTAAGGTGGCCAGGTGTAAACCTCTCTCGATCCATCTGGAGTGGGGAAGATATAATTACTTTAGTCTATAACAAATCATGGACATTTATCTTTGTTGTGTAGGTGTCACATTTATTTAATGTTCCCAAAAACCTGCATACAAGCTAGAGATCTGAATAACCTAAATTTAGTTCATAAGCAAAATGTTTTCTTTTCTTATTCATTCCAAGTCCGATAAAATTTTTTTTCTTTTTTCTTAACAGAGTCAAATTTTCTTATTTTAGTTGATATCAGTTCATAATAAAGCTGTTCAGTTTTTTAGAGCTTCAAAAGATAGTAATTTATTCTCGTATTTCGTCTCGCGTTAATCTAAGTTAACTCAGAGAACATAACGTAAACTGAGATGAAGCGCTGCCACATATTTTCTATATTTAGAAAACCATCAGCATTAATCGAGGTTAGGGCACGACCTGGCTGAGATGTTTGCCTAATTTATTCGGGATAATACCATCCCGGTTCGAGGACTGGATAAATTAAGCAATCTTCTAACATCCCAGATTCTAGAGCGATCTCTCTGACCAGTGGAAAAATGCGCTCGGCTAATTGATTTCCTCCGCGAGCGGTTCTCAGCGCATGCGCAAACTAAGTGGTTAAGTCTCACAGAAGGCGTGGCCTGTGAAGGGGGAGGGGACGCATTAACCCTTTACGTGCGGAATTTAGAATTTAGTAATAAGACGGTCAGATGAACTCGGCAAACTAAACTTAATATCTTCGTCTTGTTTAAAATTAAGTGACACACAGTCACACGTGCATGAAGGCTTAGCTTTTAATTAGTTTTGGAATTTTTTTTTTTAATGTAAGATTTGTACCTGTGTATTTTTCAGCTCTTCTCTGGCTTTCCTTTGACAAAGACGATGACGATCAATTGTCGAAGTGACACGCAGACGGTTTCGTTTCGTGTTGGATGAAACGTCAGGTTTTACCGGACCCGTAATCAGCTGTTATCGACCATATATATATATATTCATTACGTTATCCTTGTAATTTTTTTTTTTAAATTTCGGTTGCGAACATTTTTCGAAATACTGTAAAATAGGCAACAAAAAAAATTTTTTTTTTTTTTCACTGATTTTATGTTTTGTTTTGTAAATCGATGACTGCCGTATTTATTGACTCTTTTGGCGGATCTAAACAGCGAACTGTGATTAATGCAGGACATAACCGAAACTAAAGAAGAGAACAAAGAACAAAACGTGAAGTTTCCGAGACGGAAAAAAAAAACTGAATTAACAAATTCTTTAGTAAATAACAATTACAGCTAAACAATGTTCAGAATCTTAATTCATTTGCTAAGACCAAGGAACCAAAAACAAATGGCTGTCTAGCGAAGACACTCCACCCAAATGCACCATAGTTGAGGATGATTTAATTTATGGTGTATCCGGAAATTATGAAGAGAATTAAGGCCATCTGAAGAAGCTTTGTCAGTCGATAGGGGTGAAGTTAGTGCGCGCAAATCGGTCGGTACTCTTCCTTACAGGTCCTGATGAGCTTTCGCGTATACCACGCAAGGAATCTCCACTATTTTTGTTGCTTCTGCTTTTATACAAAGAAAGATAAGCAAATTATCTTACTGATTAAATGTTTGGTAGATTTTAGCTTCTTCTCTTCGTAAGTTAATGAAAACCCTCTTTCTAAAAAAAATGTCTGTTCACTGAATGCTGGGAATTGGTGTAAACAATTTTAAAAAAATTTTTTTTTTAAATTAACATTTTAACGCTAGATATTTGTTGGCGCTTCTCTTTGCTGCCAATTGCAAATGCTATTATTTTATTTTCAAATATTTCTTTAAGATTCATAAAAAAAAAAAAACATAAAAAGATTTTATTTTATTTTGAGCTAAAATCAACGGGAAAAATTACCGTTGCTATGGCAACACTGATGTTTCTCTTCATATAATTAGATCGTAATATTGATTTCTAAAGCATCAGGGCACTTTTAGTGTTATGTTTGAATGAACATCGCATGAAACCTATTGGGGGGATTCCTATGTAGATTGGTGCACGCTGGAAAGTGCCTGCTTTGCAATTTTTATATGTATATTTTCAAACACTAAAAATTATCTCTTTTTCAATACACCAATAAATAGAATCCAATTGTCATCTGTACGTGAAGCCGTATAACAGAGACTGCGGTGTAACCGATACTGTTGCTGGGCTCTTAATGTTGTTAAACATTGTATTTATCACCATAGCGCCGATTTACGCTCCTCCTTCTACGGTTTAATAGTGAGAGTTCAGAAGTTAATTATTTTTCTACCAACTTCACCTTTCTTTCTAGACCTATTTCTTAAATATGTATTGCTCTCGGATCTTTTATTCCTCGCTTACATGTTTTGTCATTTGAACATTTTTAGATGATTAGTGTATTATTTTTACCATTTGTTTTTTATTGGTAAGTGATTCGTCCACGACTTTTGCCGTTTCTCTTTTTTAAAACAAAAAAATCAGTCTATTCAGTGCTTTTATATTGAAAATCTGAAACGTGTCGATGGCAGCGCACAGACCGAACTGTGGACTAGGAAAAACGATTCGGGATGAACAAGACGTTAAAGAAAACATATCCATGTGATTCGGTTGCCATAACGACAGAAATCAAGCTGCGATAATAATTAAAGAATATTTGAGCGGATACAACGAATAAAAGCACCATTTTCTCTCGTCGCTGTGCTGTTGTCAGAGCAGGACCGCTTAACTGGACCATGAAGTCCTACACCAGAACATACGGACCGTCATTATTCTAATTTCCATTGATTATATTCTTATACTTTGGCCGCGCGCGACCACATCATATATTGTGACCCGACTTCGGATCGATGGTAATCAATCCCAGAACGCGGAAGACTCCAGATAATTCCGTGTAGCGCTTGCTGAACGTAATAGCAGTCCAGAAAAAGAGTTGCAGGGCATATCTTAATTCTGACGAGCGTGCCAGGTTTTCCGTAAATTTGGCTGCAAAAGATCTTGTAATTTGAGACATGCGCCCTGCATCCATAGAGAAGAAACAAAGGTTTGTTTTTAATGAGTCGATATTATATCGTAAAGTATTTATAGAAAACTAGATATACCGGCATTTTAAACGAATTGAAAACAGATGACATGTATCGTCCAAGAACAATCACTGATTTCCATGACTAAGTCCCACCCAGTTTCATTTATATCTGACTTAAATGAATGTTAAGATTGTTAAACAATAAAAAAAAAACCTGGGCTAACTCCCAGAGACTCCGGCGTGAACATACCACGGTCATCTGGTAGACACATTCCAAATGAAAGTGCCAGTCGCCTTAATAATTTCCAAATATTACTAATCCCTTAGAAACAATGTTCTGAAATGCTTTATAACATTCTTAAGGACTAATATGATTGTAATCATTTCTTCCCAAATATGTAACCTGACTTTGCCTAAATAAACTGAGCGAAATTATTACGTATAACTAACAAAATGGCGAATCTGTCTATTGTAGATTTAGCAATTTGAATTAATTTATTAACAGAATACTAACTTTCCGGAACATCATCATCATCATCATCATCATCATCATCATCATCATCATCATCATAATAATAATAATAATAATAATAATAATAATAATAATAATAATAATAATAATAATAATAATAATAATAATAATAATAATAAAGAATTTAGTCTTTTAAACCGGAAAGCAAGAGGAATATACATCTGAAAATATTTAACAGCTTTAACAAACAAATTCACGCGAAAACAGAAAGTTATTCAAAACTGCTGATGCATATCGTCGTCGGTCGCACCTGGAGCTCCCCTGCTGAAATATGCGGATCTAGAACAGGTGAGTGGATTATAATCAAAGTTAAATATAATGATGCAAAGTTTAACTGTTTCTTGGCGATGTTAAGAATTTCCGGAGCCGGTAGTTTAATAGTATGAAATATGTGACAAACAAATAGCTTTCGCTTCGGTAAACGATTGTCTTCGGTTTTCGTTCTGCGAGTCGGATGATCAAAGCAAAAGTGGCAGCGAATTAGATGGAATGGGGTTTTAAAAGACCGGCTTCATGTCCGCGCCTGCTCCAGCGCTTTTAGGCTCCCGCTTAAATTAATGTCTGGGAATAGATGCATACAAGAATTAGAGTTCTTTTCTTGAGACCGTCACAAAAGACCGATAGTCCTGTCGCTGAAGATATATTTGTCGAAATATTTTAAGGGCTTGGGACCGATCGGAAACAATCTGCGTGCCCGCCTTGTCTTGCCACCGTCGGACCTGAATCTCCACTCGTTGTCTGCTGGAAATAAGAATTTTTTACCAAATTTTCTGAGGTGGTATCAACTCGAAAGCAAACTTAGTAGTTACTACATTAGACTGTTTGTTCACTTGTGTTGGACCGCCCTTTCCAATGCACTCCCTCTCTATTTTAATGGATAAAGGTAGAAAAAATTTTCCGGGTACCAGAGATCGTTATATCCGATCTCTTTGACATCTCGGACCAGCTGCGCAGACATTGTTCCTTGTAGTTGTCTCTCTGAGCCAAAGCCGCCTACCAACTTCATTTTTAAGGCACGTCAGCACTTCAAGTCCAGAACATCACTCATTGATGTGGTGTGGACGTAAATTCGAATGAATACACGGAGATTCTAGAAAGATGTGTGTTTGATCATCGTCCACCCACGGTCTTTCGATCACCTTTTCCTGATCGATGGATGGCGCAACCACCCACAACGACAGCTGGATGGTCTGATCTGATCGATAGCGAGACGTGTAGAATTCTATGTTGCGGTCACTGGTGGTCACGCACCTTATTAAAGTCCATTCTACTAATATCGGTTTTTCTGCAATCATTTTTAGACTGACTCCATTATTTTACACGCTCATTTCAGAGAGTAATTTTTTTTTTAGTCCATCAAGCTGACTTACCTTTTACTGACATCAATTTGTTTAACGTAGTGTTTGAATCAATATTCAGGTTCCCTTCAACTAGAATAAAAACAGGTTTGGACATACCATTCAACCACTACAGACTTGGAAACCTATAAATATATATATATATATATATATATATATATATATATATATGAGAGAGAGAGAGAGAGAGAGAGAGAAAACGTCAGTACGGAGAGATAACGTCATTACGGGAAGAGAGGGAGAGAGAGAGAGAATTGGTGTTGTTTCGCGAAAGCTTTAAGACTTGCCAAAGGTTAAAAAAAATAATTATGTATATTTTTAAGCAGCTAAAATGATGTTGGTGGGCATCAAGTATTGTAGACTGCTTGCCTTTACGTTGACTGTTTAGTGGGAGTAGAGTTTGTCTTTTATCTCGCTGACCTTGCTTGTTTCCACTCATCCTTCACCAGCCGTCCGCAGTGAGTTTTCTCTGGACACTCCAGCTTTCTCTCAAAATCTAAAAATGGGGAGTTTCAGTAGTGCCACGCACTGCCCCGATCCCTGCCGGTCGTCTAGCATATGTCTGCTACTAGAGCACGGCGGAGCGGGCGAAGGTTGGCAGATGGGGCGATACAAGCGACCGCTAGTACACACAGTCTTTGCATGCAATATGCCATCGCGAAGGACACCGATAAAAACTGGAAAAAGTGTTTATTTACTAAACTTCTTTCTCATAATTGTTCTAGATATTAAAACTGTGGTCAAGTTTTATAACGCTCAGTTTTACCGGAGGGGGGTTGGTCGGTAACTTGTATAAAGTTAGGTGCTTGATTGCAAACAGCAAATGCGTCTGTCAAGCAACAAGCATCAAAATACAGCAACTGTAACCAGCAGTATTTAAACCTGAGAGCGCTGGCTTCCTGAAAATAAATTAAACGAATCATTTTAGATTTTATTAGGATGCTTGCGCAACCACTTAGAGGTAAATCATTTTTATTCTGTGAGTGTCTTAGCTGAGAAATCGAGTCTGGTCCAAGAATGGATAAGATCTGGTTACATTTCCGGGAGACTTGCATTTGCCTAGAATTCGATTTCTGTCAGATGGCAACTCAAATTTTCTTTTTCACCTTTGAATAAGCAATCTGAAACAGAATAGTTAGATGTGCGGATTCTCGAGATACACGGTTTTCTCTTTCGAATATATCTTCAATTTTTTTTAAATAACAAAAATGCTGCTGTGTTTTTTCATAGATTCGTCATTATCAAGAGCCTACGACATATTACTCGTGTCGACTCCTCTCTCTTTTCGGCCAGCCGTGTTCATCGAAACGTCCGACAATTTATATGAGTGTCGGGGAAAGGAAAATAAAAATACAAGGGACGAAAATAACGTGTGCGTTAAATCCATTTTCATGTGGCAGAGAGTAGATTAGCTGAGATAGGCGCCTGCCAGCCTGAGGCTAAGGCAGACGGGGCATTTATTATCTCTACGGAAAATTAAATCAAGCTTAGCTAGATCAATGTCACTGTGTCCTTTGCTCAACGTACAAACTGGCTGCTTCTATTGAAATTTTCTGATTCATCTCTTCTCTATAAATGGTATTCGACATATAATCGAATATATGAAACTTTTCTATTTTTGTAATCTATTGCAAAAATAAATAAATTCTTTTTGGACCTGACAAGCAATCCAAAAATAAGTGCAATCTTTATAGCAGAAAGTTTCGGACTACATTATCTGGATTTATAACATCTAGATCAGCGCTATATTTCCATCTTGTTTATTACTTTTTTCTGGGGATTTTTTCTTATCTACATATTTTTTTAAATTCATTTATTTGATATTGTGTTCGTCTAAGTCCCGCGAGACCGTTCTCCCATGTCCTTCAGACGGAAGCTAAGCCTACACGCACGGAACTACAGACTCTAAGTTTAGTACAGCGGTAGTGATTAACGAGTATTGGTGAGACTGCCAGAATTAGCATTCGTTCGATCTTTTCACCTGATATTGAAGCAGGTGATTTGCAAGATTTTGTTATTATTTTCTCTTTCTTTATTTATGTAGCTATGGAACGAAATCGAAATACGCGAATAAATTAGTAAGGAGGACATGAAAGAATAGCGCGTGTTCAATTAAAAAACAACGCCGATTACAAATAATAAAAAAAGAGTGAATTTAAATATATGGGCACCAGAAGAGAATCAGTTATTCATCAATCGCTTTTAAAGTTGTTTTTTTTTTTTAAACAGCGAACTTGCTACACGTTGGTGACAGTTTATTTTACCTGTCAGTTTAATGTGCACGCTATTTTCTTCAGTTGCTCGGCGAAGAAGCCGGTTTCATACAAGAAAGTCGACGTTCAACCTCTGACACCGGCACCTTAATGCCTCTACATGTGAACCGGAAATCACCTGGTCCCGCCATATATATATATATATATATGTGTGTGTGTGTGTGTGGAAATTTTCTGCTTTTTATTATTTTTTGTTTTCTTTCAAGAAAAATTACACTTTAACAGATAGAATGAGATATGAACGACAACGAGAACGTCACACACATGTCGATCTATGTTTTGGTTTAAAGGGTGAAAAGAAATACCTATATTCCATTACACTGATACAGCTTAACCGACTATTCGAGCGATGCACCTTAATTGGCACATGGTTGGCACTCGGGATACGAATTAGTTTTTTAGAATACCGAGGCAATTTCATCAAATAATATACAAAGACGTCCGTGTTGTTTGATGTCTATCGGGACTCGATATAAGGCCTTTCTCAGGATTCTGGCTGCACTACTAATCGTTGTCCGGCATCATCTCATCAAGATTTGATTTGCATGATATTTAAAAATAAACAATATATATTTGTTGGCAATGATCCATAGGACCTGGTAACTATTTCATAAATCCAGAAGCTTTAAAGCAGCCTTGGAGTACCTGCAGCTAGAACGTTGGCATTTTCTGCGAGGACTACAAGTGGAATGGGGATTACCGAGTGGAGAGAAGTCAGGTTTAATATCTCTGTAATACCCTCCTTAATCGGATTTACGATGAAGGTTTTGACATAATCCATTTAGGCTAATTTTTCATAAACGCCAAGTAAATCAAGGTCCAGCACTATGAATCTCATTTCAGACATGATGTAAGATAGGAAAAATAGCGTAATAGTTTATAAAAATAAAATTATTTGCTCATACACAAACATTGCTATACGATTATACTATAGACGTCCTTTAGCAATAACGTCTAAAATATAAAATTCTACGTATATCAACGGTGAGTTTTATAATACAGTCGCATTTTAGCCGTAATACAATCTAGTATTTTAATTACGTACCGTCTCAAAAGCAAAACAAAACCCTCAGCTTTGCAGAGTATCTAGGTCGAAAGAACTGCGTAATGCGGTAAATACGTCTTGCACCATTTAATCTAAAAAAAAAAAAAAAGCAGAATTAATTAACCTATTTCTGTTTTCTGTTCTTCATGTTTTCGTCAGCCCCTAAATATTGCAGTGCTATGTCCGATTTCCACCGGTACTAAACAAGGGTTTGCAACCTCTCTTTTTCACAAGCCATACCCAAAAGAGAATTCTCTAGAACATCAAACGACAATCGATGCGGTTTTCCTGACTATCCTGACATATCGGTAATTAAACGTTAATTGGTATCGAGTGTACTGCTCTCCGGGTAAGCCTCTTTCTAATAAGGGACATTAGTCTTGATTGCCATAGGTTTTGCAGCCAATGACGCTTTAAACACTTCATGGCATCCACGTCTTTCTTTAAATGGTTTATTCAAGGCCAGCGACTTTCCCGACCCAAGCTAGCAACTTTTCGATATGTTGCTCTTAGTCACGTGATTCTAACAAGAATGGAGCTGAAAAGTATTGTTGTGAACACGCGCTGCGCTGCGCTGCTTTTTTAAAAAAAAAAAAATGAAACTTTTATCCCTAATAGTGTTCCAAAAGGGCCGTATAACTATTCACAGACACTGTCAGTTGGGCTACAAGGAATGCTAGTGCAAGACAATAAAATGTTATTTTTTTAATGTTCTTTAAATAAGGTTCGTGTTTCTTATTTTTGGGGCTATTACGCAAACAATTACAACTTTAAAAAAATAGTTGTTACTTTATTTAGTTAGCCCCGTCTCTCTTTAACTCTGTAAGACGCGGATTCTGCTACTGGTTACTTAGCAAGTTAAACCGTCCAGGTGATTAAGCCGGCAACCCATAGCGCATGCGTCGCGAGCCTCTCCTCGAGGGAGAAGTCACTCACTCACTACGAGATCAACTAACTGCACTCTCGACGACGGGTCACCTCCCCCAGCGGCCTGGGTTGACGGAAGTGCGTCCTGATGGTCAGCGTGCAAAAGATAATTTTGGAAACGTCAACTAAATTCTACCTACAGTTTGATTAAAACGAAACCACATTAACCCTAACCTGTAGATCCGGGTTTATCTGAGACCCGCCTATTATTTTATTTTCATTTCACTGCCAAGCGATAATATAAAGTTATTCGTCTGTTTTTTTGTCGTTTTTCTTTTTACGTTCCTTCAGAAGTGAAAGGGTTTAATCAAGTAGAAATTACTTCATATTATTATTGAAAATATTTAAGAGGTCTAAAGAAATAAACTGATGATTTCGGAACGACGTCCATATTGTATCAGAAGCTAAAAGGGAAATAAAATTATGGTTTTTAGAAGAAATGTAAATCTACAAGTTGCACCGTCGATCAGTTCGTATAGAAAACCTTACAAATTTACTAATATTCTATTTATACAAGCATTTCTCATCATTTGATAAATTTTATCTTCAGTTTTTTTTTTATTACAGATATTTGTATCTACGTAATCCGAAGGTAATTTGTGTATATACAGAGAATATGCGTCGCTGCACGTCTACTACTGACGTCACCTCCCTTTAAACAGACTTGACGTCGAATCTGATAGCGATGTAAAATATGGTTAACTGCATTTTAAAAAAGGCGAATGGATGGAAATTCTACTCGCGTGCTATGTATAAACAATAAACTACTACTGTCAGATTAATTAATAATGAATCACCTTTCTTAATACATGGCGCTAACACTATTCTATAAAAATGTTAAAGTATTAAAATTAACTTAGAACGACGTTAATGTGTAAAACATTTAGCGGGTAATGTTTATCCATAGCATACGACTTTCAAAATTTATTAAAGACCGGAAATATGACGTCGATGTCATAATGCTGTTAGATACCATAAAGAAAGCAAATCAGTTTGTAAAGTTTCGTATAGCACAAAATGTCTTGCTATGACAGCCTGAAGCATGCTCCAAATGTGTTCGATTGGATTAAAGTCTGGAAAATGAGCTGACCACTCCATATGGAAGATTGTCTTTTGCTTCACGTACTGGCCAACCACTTCCAGACGATATAGATGAGAATTATCATTCATGAGAATGAAGTTATCCTCAATTGCAGCAGCTTATGGCCTCAAGTAAACATGAAAAATCGCACCTCTGTAGCTTAAACCTCTTATTGTGTCGCTCTAGGAAACATGGAAACTCTTGACATCCAAACTAATCTCCCACCACATCACCAGTAGACAACCTCCATATCGGTTATATTTAGAAAAGTTGGCATCTTTCCTCTTTCCTTCTCTACACTCAGGCAGGTAAATCTGTAAAGTCCAACTGGACTTGGCAATGAAAAGTACAGGAGTCCAGTCTCTCGTGGTGCATTCCCGCCCGTGACACATGGTTTGTATTACCTGGATAGAGCTGATAACGTAGATTTCTGCCTATGCACCTGTTGCACTGTGGAAGTCGAATTTTAACTGAGATGCTTTCTGAGACAGTTGCTTCTCTATTGCAAGACAAAAAAAGCGGTCCTTCCTGGCGAGACGCGCTGACGTCGATCGGCTCTCACCATGTAGTTTAGCACTATCACCAAATGGTCGTCAGGTGTCGTCTCTGTCGACTTTGTACCATTCTGTATCAAACAGCATTGAAAAACTACCAACTCAACGAAGTAGCACTTAATTAAATGCCAAAATGAAATGACAGCACGAGGTGTACTGGCATTTACCTGAAAATCAGGAAGGCGGGTATTGACGTCCGTCAGCAGTCTTGACGCTCTGGAGAAAAGTCAGTCTCCCACTGTGAGTGAGGGTCTCAAGAAGGAGTCAGAGACCGAAAGTCAATTGTACCAGTATTATATGTAGCATTCATGGTTTGTTGTTGATCGCTGGATCTTTTGCATATTTTTAGTAGTAAAGAACTGCATTTGGGTTTTATGCAAAAAATTCGGATTTTGTGACAATGGTCCTTCCAGCCAGCGAAATAAGCTGGAGAGCTCTGCCATAATAATTTGGTCATCATGTTGTAAATCCAGTCTGTATATGCGCACAACAGTTACTCAAAATGTTGTCTTTATCTCTGGTAGGAGCGCCTCGTTCATCGAGTGGAGCTTGTAGACGTCCAGACCTAAAATCTATCAGATTATCGATTTTCAGTTGTCCCCCCACCAACAACGTTTTCAGGTATTCCTTTCAATCGTTGCTGGAAGTTGACCTCGGTCATCTAGCTCTTTAGTTGTTTATTCAGGTGTTTCATTTGGCGCACTCCGGGGTCCACACCCAGTTATCCCGTAGACGGCCAGTGGCACAGTTGTGATCCATTTCGCCCCCTCCACGCCATCTCGCTGCCTTGCATGAGACGCGGGGAGTAATAATTACGACCGGATATGCACAGAGTCTGTTACGAGGAACCTGCCGATCCGAGAAGTTTAGGCGTCTGCGAATAAAGCGAAGAACTGCCTTTTCTCCATGCCAAACGCCTTCCCACACAAATGTTCCAACCTGCCGTGGCTGGAGGACCCAGGTCTTCGCGGTGATGACGGCAGTAGGTCTAGGGCATAGGGCAGTTGTTGCAACTTCCTCCTCATCCGACTAATTATTAGTCGATGCAAACCGTTTACAGAAAACGAAAGATCCAACTGCAATGGGAAGACTACAGAATTATTTGGCACAAAACGGTCAATCAACCAACTGCAGATAAATTAAACGGGGAAACTCCTGGCTTCCACGTACCTCCAGCACCGGACCTTTTAGGAGAATCAGCTTACCTGCCTGGCAGCCTGTTGTTTTGGCAATATTCGGTAATGCAACTCATGGACGATCTCTATTTCAGGCAGCATTCAAATTATCACAGCTAGAATGCGCCTCAAGAAAATTAAACTAAAATAATTTAGTCGTAATTTATATAAAATCTGTTGGATGTTTTTAGTTTTCTTTTCTTGTAAGAATCTACCTGGATTGTGCTGAAGATGGGCAACTGACGTTTCTTGATGCAGTTTGAAATTAGATTTCCTGTTTTCTGGTTGAAAGCAGCGATAATAATTGACTCACTCGATTTGGTCTCATTCCAAGTCGGATTTTCTTTTTTCTTTCTTAAAAAGAATAGCGTAAATAGCACAGTTACATCACTTTAAATTATTACTGATCAAAGATTAACGACATTTTGAAATATGGAATATGTTAAAGAGTATTGATTTTAGGAAAAGAGAATTACTTTTCCAAACGCCGTCAGTTCGACAGCACCCATAAAGCGGGAGACGACAAAATCTTCGTCACTTAGACTGATATCAGACAAACTATGCTCCTGCTTTTCTGGAGAGGGAAAAAAAAAACACGTTTTTAGTTTACTTGACAGAAGAAATTTGTACGCGATGTATATTTTAAAAGAAAACTTGCGTACGATGCAAGATGTTTCACGCTCTGATATCCCGTCAACATCTGCGAGATGAGTTTTTTCAACTCCAAACGGAGAACGATTCGTTCACTCTGTGGACCCTGTTGTTAGCTTTAACACACACTTCCGGGGTATACAGAGACTGAACAGACACTGGTGATTGACTGGTATTTATCTATGCATTAACGGTCTACTTTGTTCTCTGCACCATTAAATTTTTTTAAAAAAATATATTTTTTTTTTTTAAGGAGTTTGTAGAGTATTTAAAATAAAAGTTGTTTAAGAAACACAATGCAATAAAAGCTTTGCTGTGCACCAACAGAATGCATGTATAATACGTAATTTTTCTTAAAGCTGCCCTCAGGGAAAAAATTCTCTTTTCTTTGCATCATTGGCCCCAAACCGCTGTAGAATTAAGATGCAAATCTTATCGAATCATCTTCAAGAGTGGAGATTCTCACACAGACAGTAGTCGATGAAATATGAGTTCCACCAAAAATTACTTGATATGATCACTTATTTCTTCTTCAAACGACGTTTAAATTAAAAGTTTAGAATTAAAATCTGTAATTTAAAATTTCTTTTAATGCTGTTGGGAAATAATTTTGGTTATACATTCACTTCAGTAATAACTTTTAAAAAAAAAACTGATTTAATTAAGATAGCATAAATAACGTTTGGATATTTTCCCTACTTAAAATACAGTCTAAAGTTCCTTAATTCTAAATTAAAAGACAACTTTTCTGTAAACGCATATAAAGTATTTCAACATTAACACTTTCCATTCGAGAAAGTCATTAGTCTAGCAGACTGAAGGTTACAAAGCTATTTTGATGCAGTGATATTATCACACTTTGTATCCGACAATAAAGAACGAACATCTATTTGGATGGCACGAACTTTTTTTTTTTTTTTTACCTGACATTTAACTATTTTACCTGACATCTAGAAACAACTGTTTTTTTCGTGTTTTTTTTTAACATTTTAAACCTCAGAATAGTTATTAACATTGCCGCAAATATCTTATTGTTTTCAATATTAAATCTTTCTTTTTATACAATCCGTAAATATATACGTGAACGAAGTTTGCGCCAAGTATATTTCAGTTTTGTCGTTTAATAAGCCAGCAAAAATATATGCACGTTGGAACTTAAAATAACGCGGAACTTTCTATAAATGTGACCGCTCCACTAAACACTCAATACAGATGACAGCACTCGCCAAAAATATACTGATATCAGATTCATATTCATGACAGGCGCAAATGTTCCTAACGGAATTTTTGTTTTTTGGCCTTGCTATTGTCTAACTTCAAGAAATATTTCCTATTTATGGGCAAGTGAAAGATTTTTATTACACCTGGTGACAAAATGACTCAATCACATTTTCAGACAAATGCTTTGTTTTCAAAGAGCGGCCAGCGGGCATTCCTCGGTAGGAGACGAGGAAAGCAAAGTCCAAAAGACTTCTTCCTGGTCCCACCTATAAAACTCGGGTGGATGGCAACCGCATTGGTGCCAGAAATGGTTCTGCCGAGCGTCGGCGAGGATAAAAGTAAAAATGAATCGGTAGATCTAGAGTCCACCATACTGTTGGGGCTATGGTGGTTTTACAACGAAGATCGTCTGAGCTGACGCGAACTCCACCAAAGAGCGTTAACCCTACCCCAACTGCAGGGGACGGACGGCCTCCTATCCGACTATGGTAACAAGCGAAATTCTCAGAGTACATCTACAATCAAATTTTAAACAGTTTTCTTTTCTTCTCTTCTGAAACAGCTTTTGCTACGCAATTAACTGTCGAAGTTTAGGATAAGCTTTTCAATGTAAAATAATCTTTTTAAAAAAAAAATTATTCAGGTGCTGTCGATATCGTTTGATTAACACCTGCAGAGAGCGGTGGTGGATAATAACTGAACATAAATTGCGCGTTTCAGATTTCTTTACCGTTCCCAGCCAGTTTCAGGCTGCTACATCCCGCCAAGTCTCTCGGAAAATCCTATTCGATCTTAATCCCTTACTTTCTTTTTTTCTTGCAAAATTAAGGAGGAGAGAGAGAGAGAGGCGAGAGAGAGAGAGCGAGAGAGAGAGAGAGAGAGAGAGAGAGAGAGAGAGAGAGGAGAGAGGAGAGAGAGAGAGAGAGAGAGAGAAGATTAGGCGAATATTTATTTTGCAGCGTAAATCCGTTTGCTGCACACACACAAAAAGTTTAATAAAATAATCGTTTGCTGCTCTTCTGGTGAACTTATCTAAAGAGCTGTCAAGGGGAATTAGGGGTAACTATAGATGGAATTGATCGATTTCACGTTTTGGAGGCCGTATGTTTCGATTATCATAATTAATGGTTTATTTTGCTTTATCTATGTAAGTAATTGTTACTGATCAACCCTGATATTTATTATTAAGAAATACACTGCAAACAAATATATATGTACACACTTGAAACTCAAATTATACGTCATTTTTTTTTCTTAACACGGAGATTAGATTTGGGTAATATATCCCCATTTTCCTAAAATTACATTTCAGATTAACATGAGACTTGTTATTGGTTGACTATTCTTTATATAAAACCAATAGTGCAGCCCAAAGAGAAATTACTCGCTTTTGGATTTTTGCTTTGTTTTTTCCTTTCAAATTTCTGGGATTGTCAACAGATTTTCCTTAATGTGAAACATAGCTTCGCCATGTAAAAATACATCTTGTTTTCAATAACCATCTATTTAAGCCGCATCAGTTTCATTTGCCAGATAATGCCAGACTTTCAAGGGACGAGTATCGTGTAATTCTTCACCGTAGTTCAGTTTTGTTACTAAATGGTAACGTGAAACTCTCTTGATTTAAAATAGAAGGAAAACGTATATCGATACAGGTTTTAAACTGCTGGTAGTAACGACTGCTCTGCAAATGCATTCTGTTAATTTATAATTCTGATTCCTACATTTTTTAATGCTTATATGATCGTTCATATCCCTCTGCCGACTAATTTATCTGCGGGTCCGGGTTCGATCCCTGATCGACTTGGCTTGGAGTACTTTCTTCTCGCTTTATCGCACCCACGAAAGATGAAGATTTATAGTAGGGATTCCGCTGCTGAAGGCGGCAGTGGCGGGGTCTTTGTGGGAGGAGATAGACAGTGCTCCCTGTGGCCGGCCGCGGCACTGCGACCTCTCTGGTTACCGTTATTGTAGAGACTGGAGTAAGACAACACCAGCGACTGATCCATGGTCTCTTTTCGAATATCTATCATAAATTAAATTTAAACAATATCTTAACCGCTCTCGTGTCCGAGTCCAGAGAACCAGCCTGAACCTATTCCGTGTTTTAACAGCATTCTTTAAATAAAGATTCCAGAAAACCTCTATTTGCGGGACAAGGACGAGCCGAATCTTCTACGCAGGTATCAAAACTTTCCTTTGTCAGTTTAGTTAACCCTTTACTGTAAAATCGTTCTCTGAAAGAAGACTTGAAAAATCTCTTAAATACTGTTTCGATTTTTCATGAAACCCAGAAACAACGCTAAAGATCCCTTAATCCAGCAGAATTTATTTCAGGAGTTTTACTATTGGGAATATGAGCAGTCAAATGACTAAAAATAAATAACTGGTTTGATTAACGTGAGACTGGTGTTTACAGGTGGCCGGGAATAAAGGAAAGAGGTCGATCTGATGTGTTCCAGTACCGCTGCATAAATAACTGCAGATCCATTGATTCAGATATTACTGCGACTCCTCGAGTGGATCAGAACAATGTGGAGTTGTCACGTTAGACCTTTCACTGAGATTTCAATCCAGCAAGAATGCTGTGTGACTTAAGGCAGATGTCACTATTGGTGCAAAGATGCCAGATCAACATAGTGTCATTCTGTTTGCTGTATTAACTCGTTCATTGAATACTCTGTCGGCAGAATACCACTATTATTACAGTATTATATTATTTTCATATTTTATTTTGTGGGAAATAATATTGCAATATTTAGGAAATTAATCATATTTTCCCCCGATTTTTCACTCATAAGTATTTGCTACTAAGTCAGTCAAACGAAGAATGAAGTATTTGATTCTTTGCTTTCTTATGTAAATAAACCAAATACATATTTACGTTTTTAACTGTACATGAATGAAAGATATTGATAACCCTGCCATCATCAGTCGTTAAATATCTTGTGAAACAAGACTCCTGTCGCAGGTGAGTACAGGAGCCTCGGGTAATGCAAGCATCAAGGGATTAGGCGACCACGTGTTAAAGACTTGCTCAGATACAAATCTGCCACTCACACTTAAGACTATTAAACCGGTGCGTTTATGGAGATATCGTCTAACGACCAGGAATATAAAGGGTTGCTACCTACAAGTGGATATCACTGATGCCAAACGTTGTACGGAAGTTGGCGAATGCCTGTTTATGGGGCATTTCGAAGGAAGAATTAACGTGTAAATTTTCCCAAGACGACCCAACAGAAATCAGAATTTAACGCAAACTGCGATTACGATGTATTTATAATCTTTAAGTCATTGCCAGTTTTCGTCTCACTAGAGTTTCCTACTTTTGGGCCGTTTTCGTTAACTTCCAAAAACACACACACGTGATGCAGAATAAAATGAACAAAAGGTAGACAAAAACGCGATCAGCTGTTTGCATTATTGAATGAGTAGGGAATTAAAAGTGATGCATGCATTCCTATCAAGATTCCGTTGTTATCGGTCTGTCGTGATACCGTGGTGGGAGGGGTTGTAATGAACCTAAGTTATACCTTACCTGTAGTTCTCCGCTATAGATTTCCTCCGGTGTTCTGAGATAATCCGTAAGTTCTCCAGCAACATAGCATGTGTTTTGTCCGGATGTCTCATTGTGTACCCTGTTCACGTAACCGGTCCTCCATTGTGATTAAGCTAGACAATACCTTATAGATCCCTAGGAAGCTAAAGTGAGCGATCATAGTGTCGCCCACGTGGTGCAAGAGCATCTAGCAAAACAGTCATCACCGTTTCTTTTTAGTATTTCGCAGTCCGTGGTTAATCATAATTTGTCAGTCGGTTCCACGCTGAGTCTGATAGATAAAACAAGCGATCATTGAACCCAGAAGCTGCTGAAGAAGTGTGGTGCTCCAGACACTACCTCACAGATTGGACCATGCTTGCAGTATTGGCACTGACAACCTATGTCATTTATATCATCGATACCGCAACCTGAACAGGTTTGGAATTGAAACACGACAGGAACCCGTGAAGACGTTCACGGACGTCTATGTACCGAGACTGACGCATAAGCCGATCACTTTATCGTAAACGAACCCAAGAAGAAAAGGATGTTCAAGTCAACCTCGTCCGCGAGTACAGTCCTCCAAGCGTCGCCCGTCTCGAAGAAACTCGACGGAAAATGTCTTGTAAATTTTGTTGCGGTTTCCTCTTCCCGAGCGACACCGACCTGCCGGGTCTTCGAAACGGCTCTCTCTCTCTCCCTGTCGGATCAGCGAAGTTTGGTGTGTAGCGCGGGACGAAAGTGCGGCGAATTCTGCTCAGCTTTCCTGGAATGGAATCTACTTGTTGGAAATCAACGCCCGGTACCTAATATCGTCACCACCGTCCGCGTTGTGGACTTGACAGTGAATTCTAAGCAGAAACGTGATTTATGTAAATACTTAAGCGGCCTCGTTGTGTGGCGTTCAACAGCCCGCAACCCAGCCTCTAGACGTGTCGTCCGTGTCCGTCTCCGACCGTTCGCAGGCAATTTGGCCTTTTCCAGAATATTAAACGAATTTTTGTACACGTCCTAGTCCACGGTGAGGGTGAAACAATAATAAAAAAATTCCGGATTAAAGGGATAGGCAACACCGGTAAATGAAGGTCTGTGACGCTTTCTACATACATATTTTTTTTGTGTCTCTCTACAGCGTTTAGTTCACGTACCACCACGAAGATATTTAAAACAATCGATATGCAGCGTTTTTGACATTTATATTTTACTTTTAATCATTTTTTTTATCGGGATACAGATTGGAGGAGACGGCGGAATCGTTTCAACCGATTCTTCAAAATGACAATTTGGAAAAATTGATTTCTGACCAGTTCTCTCTCATCGCTTATATTAACTATCAACGGAGGCTGTTTCTAGGGCTGCGCTGTGTTTGTCCAGCGGTCGATGATGACACGTCGTCAGCTTGCTCCTGTCTTTATCTATTTGTCCACTATATCACGATTAATTACAGCAGCGGAAAGCATTTTCCTATGAATTCTCATTATTGTCTTTTTAAAAAATATATACATATTCCTTTCCTGCATAAATATGTCCTCCTCATAGTAGCGATTGGAAACAAATAGTCTAATCGAAACAAGTTAATGAACAGGAAGTTGTTTATTAATTTCAGTCTTTTATGTAGAACAGATATAAACTCAACAAAACACACGAAAAGATAATAATAATAATAATAATAATAATAATAATAATAATAATAATAATAATAATAATAATAATAATAATAATAATAATAATAATAATAATAATAATAAGCTAATTTATTTTATTTATCTATTAGCTTAAAATAATTCTTATTAATTATCCTCGGTTTCTTATCTTATGTCGGTAAATTTCTGCCTCTTTGAGCTCCGGTTTGACGCACATCTCGCACACGAACTAATCTGTGAAAATGTGTGAACATATTTCCATCCTCAAACCAGTAAAGAGCGATCTAGACATACTTTCATATGTAAATAACCGCAGCTGCAGAGGTTTTAATACTGCGTGTCACCTCTCGATTCCTGTCTATATATTACTTGACACACACGCATACGTAGGTGTGCAGTCCTTCGTTGACTAGAAGTGATGCCATCGATAGCTCTTTTCTCCACAGTCTCTTACTGTTGAGAATACGTGACCCACAATACCGACAATTACTGCACACCTAACCCGGCCAGCCGCTCTGACTCCGTACCACATCTCTGCCGTGCGCTCCATCATTCACGATTGATGAAGAAAGCACGCGCTTTCCTCTCAGAATCGGCACGCTAAAGATTTGTCTATTCCATCTCAGCAGAAGTAGCCTTCGATTTACTAATCTGGCCGATATATTCGAGTACCCGACCTGATCGCATTCGATCAGCTCCGCGGCGATAAAATTACTTTTCACCCAAAATCGATCACATCCATACACCATCTTCTCGTCCACTCTCTCTCTCATGCTTTTAAAAATCCGAAGCTTGTGTTTATCTTTCCTTCCTTCCTGTCAGCCCGTCTCTCCAAACCTGCCAATGTCTTCTAATTTACTAGTAAATCAATAAATCGGTAAATACTTCGCACAAACACATACACTGATATATATATATATATATATCCCGCCGCTAAACCTTCAGCTGGGTAATAATGGGTTTTGTCCTCTGATTTTTAAGTCAAATCAATTAGAAGTTTAAATATTTTTTCCAAACTTAACAGTTTTTTTGTTTGTTTTTTCCGTTGCCTCGCCCTGGTGTGCCCCCGAACACACACACAACAAAGGATAAGATCCCTTTGGTTTATTTTAAATAATTACTAAGAGCTGCTAATAAGTTATCTAGCTAATTTAACCGAGATGTTTAACTTCGCTTCGCTTTCACTTTAGTGCGCAACTCCTTCCGTGCAGGAAGTAGAATCGCGTAGCGGTCACGTGGGTGGTCTAAACGGCGGACGACGACCTGAGGTTGCAAGCATTATTGATTTCCCTCTTTGTGTTTTGCACTCTAGTGAAATATTTTCGTACATAACATTCTACAGTGCCACTAAATAAATGTTAATTAACGGATTCAAATAGTTGAAAATAAATATGTTTATTTTCACATAGGCTACTCGAATGTGGTTCCTTCACACACACCCCAGCCATGCCGTTGACTGCAAGCATTTACATAAAATCTTATTAAGCATCTTTTAATTATTCTCCAAATAGTTTTGCATCGTAAAGATCGGCCCCTGACGCTTCTGCGTTAGAAAAATTATTTTAAAAATTACGCTATGGTATTATTAAAGGCATCATATTTTCCGCCCCATTATTAACGTACTTTCAATCTCGTGCTTTCAAACTACTACACGTGTCTCGCTTTTATGAAGAAACTAAAACAATTCTGTTTCACTGCTAAAATGAGCCACCATATTAATATGAAAATTAGATAATTGCATATTTTTGTGTGAGTGCTTTAAATAAGCGCCATTTTGTTTTCTTTAGTTCTTCCGAAGTAAGTAGAAAAGGCAGCGATATCGGGGTGATTACGATAGGAGAGCCCTCACAAATGATGCGCGAGCAACAGGGTAGGAAAAATGAGTATCGACAGGATTTTAAAGCTGATTTTCGTTATCGCTACCGACACCGACGGTTAATGATGCTGCATGAAGGCACCGTTTTGCTACACTTAAAGCGCTATAACCTTTTGTTTTTACATGCATTTTTACTTCGAAAAGAAAGATTCACCATTGGCTTCAAGGTAATAGTGAAAGTTACATTTCCTATTCATAAAAGGGTGACAGTACACTCGACACTCTCTGTCTCGCCTCACGGTAGTAACGTAAAAATAGATCATCCAAATTTTCATTTGATACGAAATCACAAATGAACAGTTTGTGACCTTCAATAACATTTTAAAATTTATCAGTAAAGTTTAATTTAGACACAATTTCCCTTAGTTTTTTTATTACATTTTTAAACTATCCATTAACTTTATTACGTCGTTTAACAGTGGCTTCGACCGTCACTCAGCAACAATCATCACTGACTTGAATTCGGTTAGCAGCAATCGATCAACATTTCCTCTCATTAGCACTTTTATTTCAGTTGCCAGTGCGAGTTAACAAACGTTAAAAAAATTCGCAAATCTAGTGTTTCGACGGCTTTTGGGAAACCTTTGAACAGGCGGGTTCTTTGCTCACATGCTACTAGTTGCTGGAGAGATGGTCGCTCCCCATCTTCTGGACTCGGTGTGACGTCATTTTCGATTTATCGGCCAGCCGCTGTGGAAAATCGGGACTTCTTCCCATGTGATAACAGATGTAAACGTTACCGACCCCACTAAAAAAAACAAGTAACTGTTTAGTACTCAGAATGGACAACGATACGAGAAAAGAGAGGTGAAACTGGGCCCGCACGGGAATCACACGGAACACTGGCGGCCTGTTTTGTTGTTGTTACCATGACAATGTATCGATTCCAAGGAATACATTAAATTATCATTTAAAGTGACTTCATAGCGATTTATACCAAGAGCAAGTGAGTAATCGGCGAAAGGGAAAACCTCTTTAACTGAACGAGTTCTACGGCAGAAATTTAATGAGTTTGTGACGCTAACAGTAGCTTTTAGAAAGAAATATCTCCACGCAGGAAAATTACCTTAATTAAATTTTGGAAACAGATTTTCAAGATAATAAATGGTCCGGCTGAACGAAATGGGTTCTTCCAGGACTGGGTGAGGGGAGCTGGGTTTACGAGATTAGCCGACGTCTTTAACAATGGTGATAGAGTTACGTAAAATTTAGAAAGTAGAAATGTGGTGATTCGGTTGGCGTACATAAATCTTTCCTTCATAATAACCCTTTGCAATTATCGATCTATTGTTGCTATTTAAATTTAAATACAATTTAGGAACGTAAAAATAAAGTTATTGGACTTGTAAAGCTTATGTGTAATCACAAGTTGGCTTTTACTAATTGCCTCGAACAAATCGTTTTGTAGGTTCGAAGGTTGACCAAAAGCATCTGGGGGTTACTGCTTCGTCAGTCGCTAGGTGGCGGCTGCTGCAGTTATGAGATGACACCACCGATAGCCGTGTAATTAAAAGTCTTACATAAATGGGGTTTTTATTCCCCATCTATTTACCCGTGAACTGTAGAACCAAACGGAGTTCGGAGTACCCGATATCGCCGTTTCACACACAAACATCACTGATCGGTGTTTTATATTTAAAAAAATGGTCATTTTTTAGAAAAACCTGAATAATAAATTTACTGGAAAATTAAAATCTAAAATAATAAGGGGTTTAAGCCCAAATTTGGAAGCGGGAAGAAAGAAGAGTTAATTATAATATCTGATTGATTAATTAGAATAGTTAATTATAATCCATAGACGTATACAAACACGAAATTTTGTTCAAACCGGATAATCGGGCGTAATTCCAACACCAGCAGAAACGGCAGCAGGTCGCAGAGGTGCAGCAATGACAGCTGTCACGGACGTTTAAAACGTCAACTGTCATCAAATGTCGTCGCCTCGTAGTCGAATATCGAATATCTAAAGTATGGAACACGTGTAAACACACCCCCCCTCGATGATAGCACGTGCTTTCGTGTGACGTCATATGGTTTAAATGAGTGCTTTAGTGTTGGCGGTATAAACCGTTACAAGAAGTCATTAATGCATATGATAAACAAAAACGTACTTCGATTGGATGCACGGGGATGTCCTTTTATCTATCGCGTGCTGTCTCCCCGAACATATGTATCTGAATACGATGCTTTTATCTAAAAGTCGTCAGATCGCGCGTGGAGCAAGTGTGGATACCCGTGCAGCAGAATCCACGAAAAGAAGTCTGCAGACATAGTTCGGGACCAGAGAGACGTTTCAGTTGGTCAATTGCTAATTGGCACCAGGGAGATCGAAGATGCTGCAAATTCTAATGTTTCAGAGTCAGTCATCTTCTGAACATACAAGATATCTGCAGACTGGTGACATTAATGGCAAGTCCAGCAGAAAATATCCTCGTTATACAGATATTTACGATGAATGGATGATCAGAGATGACCGTACGAATCAGAAAATAGACTGCTTCCCAAGGCCGAAGATGCTTGGTAGCAATCAAAGGAACTCGGGTATCTGGCCAAGCCATTAGAAACCAACTCCAACTCGCAGGATCATTCGCAAGGTATCTAATTGCAAGTTTCCCTTTGAGCAACCGTCGTCTCTCTATTTGATTAGACTGGTCATAGTGCCATCATTATTTCACAAGAATCAAATGGCGGTAAGTTGCCCTCGCATAAAGGTCGGTTCAATTTTAACTTGTCTGGCGGCAAGCTACGTGGAGAACGTTCTATTAGCTGAGTGTTGCGGCTTACAGCACTCTCTATTAACTTTTCAAGGTTTTTCACTAGCCGCAGGCACCAGGATATAGACGGATAGTCTTGCCTTTTCAGCTTTGTTCAGAGACCATTAGATCATCTTTTTTCTTCAATCACTAAACAGTCTTGGAAACCCTTCTGCGCTTTACAGAGTTCGTGAGAGACAAACATGACCTGTGTTTATATATGACCTGAGGTAGCAAACAGTATTATTGCTAGTTCTCCTAATTATAGTCACTTCAGTCCTTTAAAAAAAAAAAGAAACATATTTGCAAACTGAACTATTTTAATAGAATATACAAACTAGGCTGGGTTCATGTCGTAAGTTCGCTCATTGGAAAAGTTATATTTACCGCATGAAATAGTTATCACCTATTCTCCATCTCTTATTTAACCGTACGTTCACAATACGTTCCATGATGCGTCATAGTGTGACGTGTTTCCATTGGAAGGGTGCCCATTTCTGCGGGCCTGCTAACCTCCCATCAACAAAACCCGCGGCTTGTAGATTCAGCATTGTTTTGTACATTGGATTGCCATGATTTATACAGAAAAACTAAGCAAAGAGTCCCTGTATGGATGTGCGGCATTCCTGTACTGGTGTTCCCACCACCTCCTCACAGCTAGGCCGGTCTTTGGCAGGGAAACCTACAAGATATCTTAGTTAGCAATACCAGGTACCGAAAAAAGAATCCGCCCAGAACTGGCCCATCTAGCACCGAATCACGGGCACCCATCTACTACAAACTGCTTACCTAATCAGTGACTGGTAATAGTCAGCTAGACGATGTGCAAGCAGTACTGTAGTATTTAAGACGAGCCACGTATCGGACCGGCTTTGTATTTGGTCAAATTTACAACTGCTAAGCGGGTAGGTATTGGAATACATTTAAAAAATAATGAGTTTCTTAAGACTGACATTTGAACAAAGAAGAAGACATAAAATTGTGACACTGGTCAAAGTTTTAATTGAGTTAATATCTTTAGCCAAATAATACGCTTAACTAAAAGGAAGAAGTCCGATTGTAATAGTACAGATATTAATAGCATCTCATGCACTTTATACCAGATAGGATATCCTGATTCATCTGCAAAAGAAAAAGAGTTTTCAGGAGTCTGAGATGCTGCAAAGACTTGCCGTTTGTAATTTTAATTTGATTTAATTACATAACGAAGTGCGGACGCGTGCAGCGCGAGTGAACGTAGTACCTCTGTTATACACAGATGGCAGCACTGCATAGTTATACAGCATTTTGTTTGTCTTCCGTACAGGAATCCCATAATGGATATATCTGTAGAGAGTTCTTTCTCTCTGAGAGAATTGGATGGATTTTAAAGTCATTATTCTATCTGTGGAACTACTAACGCTAGTAACCGTTAAGACTCGGATCAGTTGAGGATAAGGAATAAATACTTACTTGCTTTTGCTGTGCATGGCAGCCGTCTAGGCTGGCACTTCTCGGGACCAGTCCGACCGGTATAAGAAGGTTGGAGATAGCAACGCTGATGGAGCTGTTACGATTTTATTCCAATTCAGAACTGAAATGCTCCTTTCATTTTGCTTCTTCCAACCGCCAGTCCGGCTCCACGCCGGAAATAGATGAAATATTACATCCTCCAACCATAATGCCATTTTTTATTTTTGTTTTTTTTTTTAATTTTTCCTACTACTTTTTATGACCCCCCCCCCGCCCGGTCGGACTATTATCACGTATCGGCGAGTGAGTGCAGAACAAGGACGTGTTACCTCATTAAGGCATCAGAAGGAATATAATTTGAGCGCTGGGTCATCTCAGTTGCCCTTTGGCAGTAAACTGATTTTTATGTATTTCCATCGATTTATATTCAGTTTTAGATTCCAATGCAGAGAAAACTCCTAGCAGGATGATAAATAGCCTCTGATCCGTTTTAGATTATACCCAGCCTCAACCGATGGCTGCTATTTTCGGTTTTTAAAAATTTGATAGAACAACAAGAAAGAAAGAAAGAGAGAGAGAGAGAGAGAGAGAGAGAGAGAGAGAGAGAGAGAGAGAGAGAGAGAGAGAGAGATGGATTTTTCCGTCTCCATGTGACACCTTGTTAAGTACGAACTCTCTGTGTTCAAACAAGAAATAGGTACGTTATTGTGCTCTTCGAGCCGGATACAAAAAGAAAGAGTAGATGATAGCATGCTACGTTGTTTCTTCTTCTCCTTTTTTCCGCCGAGCATCAGCGGATAACAAATACGAGTCCTGCCAGTTCCTCGGGTCCTCCAAAAGGAACGGATGATGCTTATAACATCTGACGTCGGTAGGAAAGGGTTGGACGAAGCAAACTAATGAGCTTTTTAGTGTTCAGAGAACCTTCCAGCCACCCACCCCCACCTAATTAGGATTTCTTTTACAGAAATAATAAACTTAAGCCGAATTTCGGGACATCCGTCAGCTATTCCGAAGTTGGTGAGAAATCTAACGAAACCCGTCTTTCTCAGATACTCTTTCCGCTGTTAACATCTGACTCAGTCACGTGACCAGCGGCAGCGGTCAGGGGTCGATGAACCAACCGCAAGGTTCGCGAGCCGTTTATTTCGTATTGTTCGGAAAACTTTAGGAAACAAAAGCAGGTGGTTCAATCTTTTAAAAAATAGCGGTAATGACATCCCTGGCAAAAATGATGCACAGTTTACTTTAAAAGAAATGAAAAAATGTATATAATGCGGCTAAAACATCAACTTAGGGCGGATCGCAAAAAAAACAAACAGATTACGTCATCGTCTTCTTTACCAGCGAACGGTGAAGATCCTAGCCGAGTCCTGACTCCCTGGATCCCCCGGTGGAATAAACCGAACAGCACACCAGACGGCAAGGGGAGATAAGCCGCATAACATAGAGCACTTAGCCAACGACTAAAGAAACAAGAGATTAAATTGGGTTTTTTTTTTTGTTAATCCAATTATTTTGCTGTTGTTGTTGCTTGAGACCATTCCCAGTCTCATCGCCACCGTTGCCATGATGCCGACCAAACTGTTTTACTGAGTGTCATCTTCACTCTTGGTTTTTCTTTTCGTTTGTTTTCTTCCAATAAACATTTGGAAGAGAAGTCATTCCGCCCTGTCCGGCCGGGCAGAAGAGATCCGGTCGACCACAATGGAAGCGAGGACGGGTGAATGCCGCACCGCCGGAGCCTCTTCAGAGACCCCTCTGGCCGTCGGAAATAGATTGCATTATTACTGGTTTGAAGAAGGCTGAGCATGCCCGTGGGGATCGCGGTGGTGGGCGTGTTCCAAAGTGTGTGAAACATCAGCACCGTTAGTCGCTTCGTAAAATAACCCTGACACGCCGCATTAGACAGATCCCGGCCCGAAATACAGGTAAGCTGTACCTACTCGGTTAGCACGCCATCATCATCATCCCGCTTGGCCATTTCTACCTCATCAGTATGGGATGGTAAAGGCCGAGCGGGCTGACAGGTGTGCTCAGTCTCCACGTGACTTTCATATGTACAAAAAGCAAGGCCTTTTAATGCACTAACGATGCTGTTTACCAATCGTGGCTCTGTTAACCAATAAGACAGGTTTTAGATCATGTGTCTAATGTTGTTGTTGTTTTCATAAAAAGAGAACTTGAGTTACACATCTGAAATAAATTACAATTTTGAGTCTTTTCAAATTCACCTTTTAAGTCAATGAATTTAAACACAAACTATATTTTAATCTAAATAGCTTTTTGCTGTTGTTTTAAGTTCGCATTCTACTCAGAGGACACGACATCGTTAAACGGTATGCAAAAGTGCTTACTACAAAGCGGATTAAAAATCAATTGGTTAACATCGTTAGTATTCTGCTGAAGCCGTTAGATAGTAATACGGAGTTTATTCAAACTCTAAAATGATTTGCATTAATTTTTAATTGGCGCAACTGTCATAGATCGGAGAAATGAATGAGATTTTAGAAATATATCTACGTTACTGGAAAGGAGTGTTTAGGTAAAATAACTACAGACATCTGGAGTTAAAGAGCCGGGCGCAAACTCACAATTTAGAATTTTCTACATGAATAGAATCGTAGATCTTGTATGTCTGAAAGTAATAAACATCCTCGCGATATTAGAAGGCATATGGATCTCGCTACCAATAAATTGTAGTTTATTTGGAGATCCCTGCTCCTCAGTTTCGGGCTGATAATAGATTTCCAGGTCGGGTCAACTCAGAGCAGAGGCGGTCATGAGGAACTGGTTTCAAGGAAGCCAAACCTTTATCGTTCATAGATCCGCTGTAAAATGATTCAGAAAGAAAATCTTTTCTGTTATTAATCGACTGGTGCATATATCTAACAAAGTGGTATACAGTGAATCTTTTAAATTTGCATTGTTTCACAATCTCTGCCCCTGTTTTATTTATTCATTTATTTATGTGTAATTAAATGTCTTGAAAATATTCATACTTGGAGAAACATTTCGTTCTTCCAACAACAACAAAAAAATCACCTGTCACGAGAACTACTTTCTTAAAATTTCAAGCCCAAGTTGGCGTGGTTTATATGATCTTTTAAAACACACATTTAACATTGATCTTCTTGAAATATACAAATAAAAATACGCCCACTAATCGTTTGTTTGTCTGTTTCTTTATAGGCGAGACAGCTTAAAATTCTCTCTCTCTCTCTCTCTCCTCTCTCTCCTCTCTCTCTCTCTCTCCTCTCTCTCTCTCTCTCTCTCTCTCTCTCTCTCTTTGTGTACTGACGTCATCTCTGTCTGTGTAAAAATGTCATCACTCTGTGTCGACATCATCTCTCTCTCTCTTTGTGTACCGACGTCATCTCTGTCTGTGTAAAAACGTCATCACTCTATGTCGACATCATCTCTCTCTCTGTACTGACGTCATCTCTGTCTGTGTAAAAACGTCATCACTCTGTGTCGACATCATCTCTATCTCTGTACTGACGTCATCTCTCTCTCTCTCTCTTTGTGTACTGACGTCATCTCTGTCTGTGTAAAAACGTCATCACTCTGTGTCGACATCATCTCTCTCTCTTTGTGTACTGACGTCATCTCTGTCTGTGTAAAAACGTCATCAATCACTCTGTGTCGACATCATCTCTCTCTCTCTCTGTGTACTGACGTCATCTCTCTCTCTCTCTCTCTCCTCTCTCTCTCTCTCTAAAAGCCCATCCTTTTACCTTTTACGATCAAAGAGACCCTTATAATCTTTGATGCCGTATTTACCTTTTTTTTCTGTTGTTTGTCTGCTTTACTTGCAACAACTGCGTTCACAGACAGCACAGATTATGCGGAAAGAAATCCATCGGCTTTATGATGATTTTCACGGGCGGTAAAGAGAAGCAAAGCGACCGAATTGGTTTTAAATCAACAGACTGGCATTAAGATTTCCTGACAATACCTCGCAAATTTCGGTGATACTTCCAGTAAAACAGAGATTTTTGTTGACCGACGGAATCACGGTCGGCAGGACAACGAACACCGTGTCTCACGTGACCCCCCCCCCAGAGGTTAGGAAGAATAAGCGAAAGCGAATTCAATGGATTTCTCGCCACTCTTCTTCTTTCGGAAAATAGCTGGACGATATAACTGCTCTGACAATTTACTAATTCGCCAAGAAACAGGTTATTTCCCTAACCGCTTTCGCATGCGTGATTTTCTCTCAGATAATCTTATCCGTTTGAACGTTTATACAAAGTCCTTTGGCACGATAAACACTCGCTCCGAGAAGACATAACGTTTTGCGCTGCCTTCGAGATAGTTCTCAGCCCCACTCGCGGTGTCCATTAGTGCGGCCACCTGGCGGAAACTGCAAGAAAACCTCGCAGCTTTCGATTACTAGCAAAATACCTATCGCACTTTTGCGTGTGGATCAGCTTTTACCTGACGTATAAGACACGAAAATGACATTTCTAGAAACTTTAAAAAGAAATTCAAGTATCGATTACATTTCAGATTCTCGAGTTCATGGACGTAAACCAACGCTCGAGCACCTCAGGTCAGGGTTAGACAGTAATTTTTCTCATTTTCTTTTATTACTTCTCCTTTTCGTAATCAATGTATCACGGTGTCTCAGCCCTCGTCCTACGGAATTCTCGTATCCCTGACAGTTCAGTAAGTTATTATTATTTTCTTTTGGCGTTGATTTCTGCGATGCTATTCCGGCGCATAAATAGAGTGATCACTAATCTATGCCCCTGTTATGGAGCTCGCAGGGGGGATTTAATCGCTATGGAAATAGTCAACCGACCTAAAAGCAGTCCCATCGTTTACCGTCGCATCGGATGAATTATTCCAGTTTAAAATGTGTAGTCACGCCGTGACGGAATCTACTTCATATTTAATTCCGTGACCAGCAAACCTGATGTACAAAGTAATCATAAATTCTTCTCAACCGATAACGATAACAAAAATGAAAATAGAAAGGGTAATCTCTCTCTCTCTCTCTCTCTCCTCTCTCTCATCTCCCTCTCTCTCTCTCGTCCTCTCTCTCCTCTCTCTCCTCTCCTCCTCCTCTTTCTCTCTCTCCATCTCTCTCCTCTCTCTCTCTCTCTCTCCTCTCTCTCTCTTCTC